>JASPKZ010001621.1:1010000-1035224 GCA_030220185.1 Diploptera punctata
GGACAATACAATAATTTCATATTTTGTTTCTAAAATTATGGCCAGAATCATCAGAAAATGAAAAAAAGTGTCTTTGTACCTATGTAACGGAATTTTTGAACACGATTTCCACCCACTTAGAATCATTGGATCGACTTGAAACTTTGTATACGTGTAAAGAACTTGTGACAATACAATAATTTCATATTTGGTTCTAAAATCCTGGCCAGAATCGTCAGAAAATCAACAAAAGTGTTTTTGTATCTATCTAACGGAATCTTTGAACACGATTTTCACCCACTTAGAAACCTTGGATCGACTTGAAACGTTGTATACGTGTAAAGGACCCGTGACACTACAATAATTTCATATTTTGTTCCTAAATCATACGTGCAACATTGCAACATGTCCTGCCCATCGCAGTCTACGAGACTTAACTGTTCTTATTATATAAACTGTTCTTCCTATAAAGACCATGTAGTTCATTGTTATTTAGTATTCTCCATTCATCTGTCTGTTCATCTCTCTTTGGTCCAAAAATTTTCCTAAGTACTTTATTCTCAAATACTTGCAATCTCCTTTCCTCCCTTAAAGTAAGAGTCCATGTTTCGCATCCATATAATATAACTGGTAGAATAATAGTTTTATATACGAGTATTTTCAGTTTAACGTTTTTTGAAAGGGGAGCAGTGAACTCTAGTAGTATATAATTTCAGTAATCCATAGGTCGCTGGTTCAAATCCGGCTGGGAGTTTTTTTTTAGAAGAGTATTACTTTTAGCTCATACTACTATTATCGAATTTAAAGATATTTACATTTTTAACTTATTCTGCAAAATATTAAAACTAAAAAAATAAAAAAATAAATAATAGTTTAAAAAAACTAAAACAACACGCTTTATTAGAAAACCGAACTAAAAAAAAATAAAGATAATTTTAATTTCCAACACGCTTGAGATAAATAATTTTACCATCAAAAGCGTGGGGTGCTTTTTTTTATGATTTTTACATTTTCTTCTTAGAGACTTTACTTTTACCAATATATGTTTATTATCAAATATATTAATTTATAAAGAGCACCCACGCTTAGGATGGTAAAATTATTTATCCCAAGCGTGTTGGAAATTAAAATTATTTTTCATTTTTTTAGTTCGGTTTTCTAATAAAGCGTATTGTTTTAGTTTTTTAAAACTATTATTTATTTAATTATATTCCTTAAAAATAAAGTAATATCTGAATGTATTTTTTACTCAATAATAAAACATTACGTTATTATTTAACAATGGTAATGATAAGATAATAATAATTCCATTCCATTACCGCAGTTTAATCTCTCGTCTAAGGGTCGGTTTCACCAACAGAGGTAACTGTATTACGTCAGTTAAGCTATGCATTTTACACGGGGAAACTGGCGTAATTCAGTTCCCCCTGTTGGTGAATCCGACCCTTATAGGTACATTTTACGTGCCAACGCCATTCGGGCCTTACAGTGACACGACCTGTAGGAAAATGAATGTTTAACTGTGGATCACACACATTACTTTTTGACCACACAAAGTTATGCAAGGCCTCCCCGAATGAGTGATTAGCTCAATGTCAGGGCCTCCTCCGAGACAACATAACATTAAAACGAAACACACCATTCACACACACATTCATACTAAACATGACGAATATGTTAATGTTGATTATGATGGCCAGATGATTTTCAGGGACTATTTGGGCCTTAAGGTTTCTTAACATTTGTCTTACAGGTGAGGAAAAACACCGAAAAAACCATCACCCGGAAACTTGTGCCGATCGGGGATCGAATCCGGGTCTGCTCAGTACGAGGCAGCGACGCTATCCCGAGACCACATCGGTAAGATAGTATTATTATTACTATTATTTTTATTATTATTATTATTATAATTTTTATTATTATTATTATAATTTTTATTAATATTATTATTATTATAATTATTATTATTATTATTATTTTTATTTGTATTATTATTATTTTTATTATTATTATTTTTATTATTATTTTTATTTTTTATTTTATTATTATTATTATTATTATTATTATTATTATTATTATTATTATTATTATTATTATTATTATTATTATTATATAGAGAACTTTTAGAAATTTTAGCTGATGATGAAACGCCAAATGAATTGATTAAAACAATTTCTAAATTATATCAAAATAATACAATATCAGTAAGAATTGGCAAACAACTGTCTGATTAGAAACCAATCAACTATGGATTGCGGCAGGGATGTCCTTTATCACAGCTTTTGTTTAATTTTTACATTAATTCTATTAGACTTTGGCGATTAACAGTTTATGGTAATGTTCCTATATCAAAAAATAATATTTTAAATTTATATGCAGATTATCAAGTTATTTTCGGCAATACAGGAGATGAATTACAATATTCTTTCTGACCATCATTTCAATATAACAGCACAGCAATTTAATATCAATTTTTCAACAACAAAAACTAAAGTAATGGCCTTCCAGGGAAAATATTCAGTAAGAAGCAAAATCTGTATTGAAATTTCAATATTAGAACAAATTAATTCATTTAACATTTAATGAGGACTGTGATATATCTTTTAAAATTCATAATTATAATAAAACTTTAAAAACCATCAACCAAGTTTTCAAATCATCAAAAGTAGAGAGACACACGAGAACGATAGTACACAAAATTTTCGCTAGACCCACCTTCTGTTATGGCAATGGACAATTCGAACTCAGGACGAACGTCGTATCATAGATACGAAGATGAAATTTCTATGGAGAAGTGCTAGTTACAGCCTTCTCGACCACCAGAGTAATGAAAAAACAGCTAAAGAACTCAACCTTACACCAATATCTCAATACCTCCATGACTTCAGGAATAATTGGATACACTACATTCACAGCATGAACCGATCCAGAATACCCAAACTAATGCTCAGCTACATTCCCTGAGGAAGACGATCCGTGGATAGACCATTCAAGAGATGGCAGGAGACTGTATTAGGACTCTAGGCCTAATACCTGAAAAGCTGCTGATTATTATTATTTTAGGCCTATCTTCCATGAAAAAAGTAAACATTTTGTTTTAACATCATCCTGCTACAAAACGAGATCTTGAGGAATCAGGAATATAGTCAACACAAAAATTTGTGTTATAATTCCATAAGACAGATTTTAGAAAAGAAATGGGATACAGTGGCACTGTACAACATCTATATGTAGACTTCAAAAAGGCATAAGACTCAATCCTTCTGGAATTCGGAATTCCTAAAAAGTTAGAGTTCTACGAATGTATCTAAATGGCACAAAGAGTAGGGTGCGTGTAGGGAAACTGTTTTCGGATACTTTCGAAATTCACAATGGGTTAAAGGAAGGAAATGCACTATCTCCTCTACTATTCAATTTTGTACTAAATCATGCCTTCAAATCTTTGGAGAATGAAGAAGGCCTACAATTCAATCGTATTAATAGGCTGTTAGTTTATGCCGATTGAATGATAGCGAGGAGATACTAAGGCCAACACGAAAACTCTATTGAGTAACACTAAGCAATTGGAACTGGAACTGTTCGTAAATATCAGTTATATGTTCACACATAGAAATACATTATAAAATGGAAATGGACAATTAATGACAAATGACGGAAATTTTGAAGAAGTGGCTGAATTCAAATATATACATACATACATAGTGTTCTGCCCAAGAGCAGGTCTTTCGCTGCAAACTCAGCATTCTCCACTCTTTCCTTAACTCAGCTTTCCTTTTTGTATCCGCACGCAAGCCATTTATTTTAATATTGTGTGTCATCTGATGTATTTTTCTGCCTCTAATTTTCTTTCCGTTGACCATTCCTTCTAGGCCATCCATCAGCAGGCAGTTCCTTCTTAGCCAGTGGCCAAAAATTGTTCTTTTCCTCTTCTTTATGAGTTCCGGCATTGTTCTTTATTCACCCACTCTGTCTAGCACATCTTTTATTTTCTCTGTCCATTTTATACGTTCCATTCTTCTCCATATCCACATCTCAAAAGCTTCCAGTCGCTTTTCCTCATTCCGTCGTAATAATTCAAATATCTAGGAACAATAATTACAAATAGGAACGAGATGCACAAAGAAATTAAACATAGGCTCAATTCTGGAAATGCATGTTATTATTCATAACAGATACTCTTGTCGTCCCAACTCCTTTTGAAAAAGAAAACCTTAAATTGAAAAAATATCATCATCATCATCACTCCAGGGATTAGGCAATTGCCCGTTCCGACTTCATAATGCATCAGCCCAACGTCTTCTAGGTCTTCCAACATCACGTCTTCCTCTTGCTTGATAATTTCTTGCTAACAATGGATATCTCTCCTTACTCATTCCATCCATGTGATCAATCCATTTCTGTCTGTAATTCGTGACTTTATCCAAATAAAGGCTGTACTTTCAATTCTTCTCTTATATCCTCATTTCTTATTCTATCAAGTCTTGTACATTCTTTTACTTGTCTTAGGAACCTCATCTCCGCCGTCTGTATTCTATCCTTCTGTTTTTTCACTGGAGCCCAAGTTTCACATCCATACAACATTGCGGGAACTGCCATAATATTATACATTTTTATCTTGGTTTCTTTTCTAATTTTATTTTTTGAATGTTCTCTGTATTGTTCCACACACCGTCTGAAATTTATTTATTTTGGAGTCGATATCTCTTTCCACATTGTAGCCAACATCACAGCCCAACTATTTGAAACTAGACACCTGTTCTAACTTTGATTTTCTAAAATAATTTTGGATCTCACTGGATCTCTTCCTCTAAAAGCCATGGTCTTCGTTTTCCTTACAGAAATCTTTAGATCGTATAATTTACATATTTCATTTAATGCATGCATTGATTTCTGTAAGTCGTCTTCATTTTTCTGTATTATGATTACATCATCAGCAAATAGAAGATTATTTATGCACACTTTATTATCCATTCTTATTCCTGGATTCACTAAAACTTTCCATTTATTTAAAATATCGTCTATATATATATATTAAACAAAGTGGGTGATAAACCACATCCTTGTCGTAATCCAGTATTTGTTTTGATTGTTCTTTTGAATCCGGTATCTATAATTATATTTGTGTCTTCATATAATTTCTTTATTGTTTCAACAAGGCACAGCGGGTATCCTTTCATTCGTAATATTTCCCATAATTTTTGTCTGTTTACTCGATCTTAGGCCTTATCCAAATCTATAAATCCTATGTGGGTTTCTAAGTTATGTTCTCTTCTCTTTTCTATGATGAAAATATATAAAACTGTTATTTTTCTAGTTAGGCCTATATTATATGGATACGAAACATGGACTCTTACGAGTATTTGAGAATAAAGTTCTTAGGAAAATTTTTGGGCCAAAAAGAGATGAACAGACTGGTGAATGGAGAAAAAACTACATAATAGTGATCTTTATGGTATGTTTAGGAAACCATATATAATAATAATAGTTAATTCTCGTAGAATGCGATGGGCAGGACATATAGCACGAATGGGGAATGAAAGAGGTGCATGGAATCTTCTTGTAGAAAAACCAGAGGGAAAACGCCCAGTTGGTGGATCAAGAATGAGGCGGGAGAATAACATTATCCATGATTCGCGGGAAGTAGGTTATACATTGGAAAATATTAGCTCAGGATAGGAATGTATGGAGAGCTTATGTTCGCGCGGCCATGAACTTACGGGTTCGATAGAGCCAGTGAGTTAGTTAATTCCTGGAGCGAAAATTAAGAAAGTTGCATGTTTTTCTGTTAGCTATAACACGTCATTGGAAAAGGAATAAATGGGATTTACATATCTTGAATATTACGGTATAAGCATATTTTCTTTACATACTTTGTCATATTGTAATATTCAGCGAAAATAGACCAGCTTACATTATAAACTAAATGAACAATAAATTTAATAGCCCGCATATTTACGAAAGATACCAAATAAAATGAAACTAGGAAACCCCAGCTGAATGTTATCACAAAACTGTTTTTGTTCTGTCTTTATGGTATTGAGTAATGGTTTAAGATATTATTACCCTTATATCCATAATACTTATGTAATGTATAGAACTGGTGCTATGTTTTTAATTGGTTTTCGATTTGCTATTAAGAGTTGAGGCATTAAAAAATAAAGGGTATTATAAGTTTGTAAAATTTATGTTTTCATGTTTCATGAAAAATTGAAATTCTCATTTTATGGAACATTTCATTTTAACCCTTTAATTGGCAATGTATCCTATAGGCTTTATAAATTGGTTCGATTTACTTAGTATTGCTAATGGAAGAGAAGAAAATAAACGAATAGTAATAACTTACATGTGTGTCGAATTACACAATAAACCTTATAATAACAGTCGTGCGCGATTTTGTTTTCAGTGTGGTCCGCCACATTTAAATAACTGGTGCGAGAAATTAAAGGATTTAAATTTTCTCGTTACACATAAGGTAAACCATTTGAGAAATTATGCTCTTATAATCTCTTAAGTTTTAAGTCTACAAAAAAAACTTATATTCAGTAATATAATATAATTTATAACCTAACGATGTCCATCGCTGTGGTCTCGAGGTAGCGTGCTGCCTTGTCACGCTGCGGGCCGGGTTCGATTTCCGGTGAGGTCTTTTTCGAGGGTTTTCCTCACCTGTAAGACAAATGTCAGGAAGCTTGGGGCCCAACGGTCCCCGAAAATCATCCGGCCATCATCATCATCATCATCATCATCATCATCTTTCACCGGTGTGGAAAGCAACGGGAAGCTACCACACACATAATTCCCTAGTAAAGCTGCAAAGCAATGAAAATGCTACGATTGCAGTGAAATAATTGCCCTCGGGCAGAATTACTATGGGTGGATAACCTAATGATAAATAAAAACCTACTGACTGACAGATGAAAAGTATAAATAATAATCGTTAAAGTAAATTAGCAGTAGTTCAGAATAAAATCAAACCACATAGTGATTTTTATTGTATCAAAATCAGTTATGTCATAATTTGATTATAGAAAAATAAAGATGTGCAAGGCAACAGGTTCAGATTGAATCCCAGCAGAACTCATAAAAACAGGAGGGAGAATTGATGGATTTGCTTAGCAAAAAGACCTCTTCCAGATGAATGACAATAAATAATTAGAGCACAAATGTACAAGAAAGGAGGTAAAATCGATTAACAACAATTATAAGGACATTTCATTTCTTTCAACTTCATACAAAATTGTTACTCCTTATATTTATGATATAATAGGCGATCATCAATGTGAATTTAGAACAAATAGATCTACAATAGATCAGGTTTTTAGTGTAAATCCTAGGCAGAATAAAATAGATTCTAGAAATTATATGGGAATAGGTGGTATTGTAGTCTATGTGTAGGGTTTACATAAACTATATTAGGGCTATGTAGACTTCAAAAATGCGTATGATTCAATTAAGAGGGGGAAATTGTATACTATATAACATGCTGCTGTTATTCGAAATTCGTAAAAAATGGTTAGAATTATCCAAATTTTTCTAAATGGCTACTATGTCTAAATGGCTCTACAATGAGTAGAGTGTGAATAGGCCAAATTCACAATGGATCACATCATTTTTTACTACAGCTTACTGTTAATTTTTTAGAGGAGAAATAGGACGTACAGGTCAATGTAATCAGCAGTTGGTATAGGGCCTATACTGTATTAGTGTAGAATTATTAGGAGATAATGAAGAACTAGTAAAGGTCAGCATAATACTATATTTAGATAACATTAATTTATTCAAAATCAATAGTAATTGAACTAAATATATGGTCACACGTAGAAGCAAATTATAAACCGAATAGATAACAATAAACGAGAGACATTTTTAAAAAGTGGTTGAGTCCAAAAAATTACGAACATTTGAAAATAAAATGTTAGGGATTTTTTTGGACGAAAGAGAGACAAACAAATGATGAACGAGAATACCTTACGACATTAAACCACGTCATTTTTATGGGAAACCAGGTAAAAAAAAACAGTAATGCATCATAGACTGTGATGGGCAGGACTTGTGCAACGAATGGAAAATGGGAGAAGAGCATGGAAATTTCTTTTAGTAAAATCATAAGGAAAATACCCAGTATGTAGGCCAAGAATGAGATGGGAGAATGAAACTTACAATGATCTGAGAAGGTGAATTATACAGAGAATGATAGGAAAATATTAGCTCGGGATAGGGATGTATGGAGAGCTATACTCGCTCGTCAACGAGTCTGGGTTCGATAGTGCCTGTGAGTTTAAGTAGATAAAGTAAATTATATTGCACGACAGGCCAACTAACCGGTTGCTGACTACACTTCAACATGTGTTAATCGCAGAGGTGGACGATCATTCAGTCAGTATAGGGGTGATATGTGGTCAACATGTCGGATCCCCCAGTTATTATAGCTGATTTTCTCAACCTGGAGCCTTACATAGCAACCCAAATTCCTCATATTGTTGGGTGGACACTGATCCCACACTTGCCGAAATTCCATGAGAAAATGTCTTCCCCCATGAGGACTCGAATCAATGCAAGTCCCGTTTTAATTTTGTGGGAAGGAGGTTTTTAAACCTATTTAGGGAGTGAAGAATTGAGAACACTTTCTTGCAGGTATTATTCACCTGGGTTTTCCAGTCTAGGTGTTGGTCCATGTTGATACCCAGATTTTTTTACTACTGAACTGTAAGGGATGTTTTTGTCATTTAGTATAATGGTAGAGATATTTTCATAATTTAGAATGCTTTGGGTTCGTCGATGTCCTATAATTATGCACTGTGTCTTGTCAGCATTAAGATTAAGTTCATGTTTCGTCGACCATTGGGAAATTGAGACTAAGTCACTATTTAATTTGTCTAATGTGTCATGTACAGCCTTTAAAATAATAATTGATGGCGCACAGATAATTTTCAAGTCTCAGAACGAAGCCACTGCGCATGATCAGAGATCAGCTATTTGATTCACAAGTATACAACTATTTAAAAAACTAAATCCGTTCTATTTCGTTGTGTGTCGTGCAATGGAAAACAATTTCGTGTAAATAAGTAGTGCGGTAAATACAGAAAATAAAACAAAGCAAAATAAATGAAACAAAAGAAAGAAAATTAATTGAAATAAGGACGAGAGAGAAAAAAAAGCATGACAGGATCGAACACACGACCTCATGCACGGAAAGCAGTAGCTCTCTCCACTAGACCACAACCATCTCTCCTAGAAATTGTCTGTATGAAGCAATGCAGAACTTCATTTTTTCTCGTATGATAGTATTTCTTATTTTTTATAATGTTGAACGTCTTACAGGACTTACTTGTATAATGAAATTAGATATTAACTTAATTTAAATTAATCAGACGCATTTTGTATTAGTAATGTAAATAAATAATTATATTATGCCATGTGTTTTGTAAACAAAGTAATGAGTCGTTTACAATCGTTATTAATATATATATATATATATATATATATATATATATATATATGAGCCGTTTCCTTTAATTTATTTATTTCCATATATTCAATTACATAGTAATTCTGCCCGAGGGCAGAGCTGCGTTGCAGCTTTACTAGGGAACTGTAGGTGTGGTAGCTTCCCGTTTCTTTCCACACCCGTGAATAATGATGATGATGATAATTATAAGGATGATGATGATGGCCGGATGATTTTCGGGGACCGTTAGGCCCTAAGCTTCCTGACATTTATCTTATAGGTGAGGAAAACCCCCCAAAAAAATCTCACCCAGGAGCCTATCCCGATCGGGAATATTTCCATATATAATTACAAATTTATTTATATAACGAAGCCTGGTAACATGTAGGCATTATGAAAATTAACGACGTTATTAAACAATCATAAATAAAAAAAATTAAAACCTACCTGGCCAGAATCGAACGTGGGCCCGTATCGTCGGAAAAAGAGCATCTTACCGATTGCTCCATTAAAGCTAACGATACGAATGCTGCATGAAGAGAGACTTATGCCGTCCGCTTTATACTCAAACGAGTCAGAACATGTAACAACGTACTGGTGTATATCGCTCTTCAAAACTCTAACTTTCCATCAAGAGTTACGCCATAATTTCTTTCAAAGGCTGTACATCGTCGGGATGTGAGTGAATGTAAATTTGCAAATCGTCAGCGTATAGGTGATATTGACAATAAGTAAGACATGTGGATATGTCATTAATACGTATTAATAGATAATAGTAGTGGTCCTAACACTGAACCTAGTTGGGAAGGGGGCCCACATTTCACACCTAGTGAGCACTCTTTAACAGGCCTACGTTAACAGATTCTTTTCGGATATAATATGCGGCATTTCATCGTCGTCTACTTATGGCAGTACTGTCACGATTCCACTTTAAACATATGAAATAGTTGATTTTATCAGCTTTAGAAGAGCTGAAATATCTCTGTTAGACTTAGGGAACTCTGCAATACTGAACAGTACACATCATGCTGCCATCACGCAAACAGATGTAAATTTCGTCGTCCGTCTACAGCAGCTCTATTCAGTGGTAAATAACCAATTACATATCCAGATTCTAAATCTGTTGCACTTCTCTGTCAAAATAGTTAATAATATACAAAAGTTAAAAATTATTTTTAATCACTATATTTTTATTGATTATAGGCCTGTAGTGTAAGATGACCGACAAATGGAACGTTTGAAGTGGACCTATCATATGTTATAACAATCACAAACTAGACGAACATTCATCTCATATAGTACAAAGTAAGCAATGTAGGGTACTCATTATTACCCGTTCAAAGAGTAAGCGCAGTTGTTGACGGAGGGTACTGCGTCATGTTTATGCAGGAATAGGAAACGTGACACTGCTATCTATGAGTGCAGAGGGGAATGGGACGTGGGACTCTGACAGTGTACACTGCCTTTATGATGTCACGTGTAGCAACAAACAGAGCTTCATAATTCTTCCGCCTGCAGAGATATTTTGAATGACTAATATCAATTATATGGACATAAATAATAAGTTTGTCCCTCGCGCGTAGCCGAGTGGTTAAAGCAAGATGCCTTGGCACAGAATTACGAGACTTGCACTGGTTCGAGTTACCATGCAGAAAGAAATTGTCTCATGGAATTTCAGCCAGTATGGGACCGGTGCCCACAAAGCATAGTGAGGAATTAGGGTAGCTACAATAAGTAGCAGCTCCAGATTGAGAAAACCAGCTATAACGGCTAGAAGAATCAGACATGATGACCACTTATCATCTCTACATTGGCTCGATGATTGTCTACCTCTGTGATTAACACTTGTGGATGTGAGGCCAGCAGCCGGATAGTAGGCCAAGGGCCTTATAGACCTGGCGCGCCATGTAATGTGTTTTAAATAATATCATGTAATCAGCACATATATGTGTGTGTGTGTATGTATGTATGTATGTATGTATGTATGTATGTATGTATGTATGTATGTATGTATGTATGTATGTATGTATGTATGTATGTATGTATGTATGTATGTATGTACGTATGTACGTATGTACGTATGTACGTATGTACGTATGTACGTATGTAGTATGTATGTATGTATGTAGGCCTATTTGCCCCATATGTTCCCCTGTGGAAACACGTGTGTTCCCTCCTACCAAGCTAATTTAGTTACGATTATTTATCTACAGATATCAACTAGTGACATGTGGTTAGCACATCGCCTCAATAAGATATCCAGTAGGCAACTGAGGTATTATTTGATGGATGGAGGTCGGTTAAATTTTGCACAGATAACATACCTTTTTTCAGACTTGTGGTTCTTTTATGAGCCTGAAAAATCTTCAGATTCGGGACCACTGCTTACAGTAACTTACCTCCTGGATCCCGGCTGGGTTTGAACTTGCTCCCTTGGTGCTATAGGCAAGGAACATAACCACTAGACCACCGCGGCCGACTGTAATCAGCACATATTCCATTATAAAGCTAATTTAAAATGAATGTTTACAGGTTACAATCATTTTTTTGTAGAATTTCCATTTTCATCTTTTTAATTGTACTAGTGTTTGTTTTTTGTTTATTCCATTAGTCTTCTTCTTCTTCTTCTTCACTTCATGGGCTAGGCAAATTGCCTGTTCCGCCTCACAGTTGTTCTGTCCATCTTTTCACTGGCCTTCCTACATTCCTTGAACCTCTTGGCTTGTAGTTGAATGCTGCTCTTGGTAATCTTGATACATTCATTCTTTCCACATGTGTAAACCATTTATCTCTATATTCTCTGATTTTCGCATCCAATGGATAGCCTATATATTTAACTCTGTTCTTATATCTTCATTCCTTAACCGATCCAATCTTGTGCAGCCTTTTGTTCTTCTAAGGAAGTTTATTCCATTAGTTAGACATAATGTTGCAATGTCTGTCTACATTCATAACTGTGAATCTATGCAACAATTGATATTTTGTTAGCACGTATTTTGGATAACAAATTCATTTTACTCGTATTTCATCTTGAAATGGTCGTTAATAACTTGAACATTAAGCTACATACGTGTTAGTTCATTCTTAGCATATTTTAGGGCATGTTTTTTTTATATGATGTTGAATATAAATATAGGCCCTAGATTAATATATGGTGTGTGTGTGTGTGTGTTATAATGCCACCCAATTCACTTTATGTGCTTCGGGTGCCGCGCTCGACGGATAGATGGCGTTAATGTGATCTATTTTCACTGTACGCACCACTTCGGCAGACCACTTTACGTAGAAAATGTATTCTTATATTGTTGTATAGAGAAGAGTGTAAGATGAGAGTATGTTATGTGTTCTGTAATGTAAAGTGTTTTGTATGAGGAATGATGATGAAGACAAGGGAGAAGGTGAAACCCGGTGCCGGCACGTAACCTATTCCTATCGAAAAGCCCCAAGGGGGTAGCCAGAATTAACGTCTCCATGCGACGGACGAATCGCTATCAACAGTACTACATGCTTTCTCAACGTATGAACTGTGGAGAGGTTTGCAATTTAATGCAGAAATCTGGTGGATGATATAGCTATTAAGAATTGTACATCACCACCTCCCCTGGCCCCGATATTGAAAATTTTGCAATTACAAATTTAACAATTAAATTTTTCAACGCCGCCGGGTATAGAAACCGGGCCCGCTAGTCAGGAAACATGAATGCTACCACCTAAACCAGCACGGCAGATTATATGGATTAATATTTTTGCATTAAAAATGAAATTAGATGTAAGTATGAAATAAAAATGATGTAGGGTCGCTAGAAATGTGTGTTTAATGGATTTGTTCCGAAGTTTCGACCAAAAATATCTCGACCCGCTCGTAAAACTTAATTTGCGATCTTTATACGTTAATAGCAACCTCGCGGAGGACAAAAAAAAAATGGATGTCTATTATCCAATATGAATGGATTTAATTCCTCGAATTATAAATGGATTTCTTTCAGTTTTAATCAATTACAAATTTATAAAGTTTCCATACATCTGCTGAAACGTAGGCCCTAGATAGAAAATTTATCATGTATCCGGGAAGATATGCTGTTACTCTCCCAGTTATACTACATGGATGCGAAACATGGACTCTTACTTCAAGAGAGAAGAAAATATTACGAATATTTTATATTAAAGTTGTTTGGAAAAATTTTGGACCAAAGAGAGATTAATATTTAGGCGAGTGGAGAAGACTAAATAACAGTGAGCTGCATATACTTTATAGGACATCAGATATAATAAGATTTAAGTCTCGTAAATTGCGGTGAGCAGTACATGTGGCACGAAAGAAGAATGGAAGAGATGCATGGAAGCTTATTGTAGGGAAACCAGAGGAAAATCGCCCAGTTGGTAGACCAATAATGAGGTGGTAAAATAATGTTATCTATGATTTGAGGGACTCTATTATAAAGGGGATAATTGGAAATCATTAGCTTAGGATCGGGATGTATGGAGAGATTATGCACGCGCTGCCATGAACCTACGGGTTTGATAATGCCAGTGAGTTAATTAGTTATCAGGGAAGACGTAGATTATAGAATATCAATATAGGTCTAGAAAAAATTACTGTTCTAGGCGACCCAGTTCAATAGATATCTCCCAATTTTAAGTACAATAAAATGATTGAATGTTGATTTGTTCACTTTTAATATAAACTTTTATTGTAACATCTACCCGATAACTTTAATATTGAAAGGAGTGTGCTATTCCTGTGTGCGCGGGGGTGGTGCCTTCCCAGACACGTGTCTGCTGTATGCTGTATACATACGTTTGGTGTTATGAAACAGGGCGTTAAGTCATATAAATTGCGGGGAAAGGCTTAGTGCCAGTATGACAAATATGATTGAACACCTTTCTCCACAGCTTTCATTTGTAAACCATACATCTCTATTCCTTTCTCTCAGACTCTCTGACTCTATTACATAATACTTGGAACGCTTTTATTGACGCCGCAAGGACAATTACTGAATTAAAGTTGTTTGAGATATAATTAACCTATTACATAAATACAATTCTCAAGGCATTAGAAAAATTCTTAAAGTAACATGGATTACAAATACATAAACTATTATAAACATGCGGGTTTACTGAAATATGCTCTCTTCAATGGCGGTTCGTAAAGATAGAGCCTAGATTGTGTTTTATTTAATTATACTCTTTGACACATGAGGTAATTTAGCAAAACAATTCAATATTGGGTGTGAAAGGCCTAACAAATTTTCATCAGAAGTCTGTTACTTCAGGTTTGAGGTTCTTTTACGTGTCATATTTCCACGGAAGGGACTATGGGTTTATTTCCCTTCGGAAGGAAGTCATATTCGGAATTTTTATTTCCTGAAAAGAGTCTATCGACTTCTGGCCAGTTTTAACTCCGAATTGAGAGATGACAGAGAAAAACAGATGATAGCGGGAAAAAATTATGTTTCAAAAATTTTAAAGATTGTAAAAATGTAGGCTTTCACAGCAGGTGTTTTGAGTCCTGTTGGGTTTGTCTTTCGGGCTAAATGACCGTGGTATAGCTTTCTTAAAACTCAACGTTTCGTGTATTACTGCGGTAGACATCCTCAGGAGATTCTGCGTGCTGTATGAACTCCTAACTCTTCAACTGTCGGCTGCAAAGTTAGGAGTTCATACAGCACGCAGAATCTCCTGAGGATGTCTACTGCAGTAGTAGACGAAACGTTGAGTTTTAAGAAAGCTAGACCACGGCCATTTAGACCGAAAGACAAACCCAACAGGAATTTTAAAGAGTATTAAGGTAAACGAGAAAAACTTTTAAGATTAGGAACTTACTGTGTGGACGTATTGTAAGTTAAGGTTACGGTGGATAAACTGCGGTGCATTATTTTATTTGTAACTGTAATTTATTGATTGTAATGGAGTAATAAGTCCCGCGCCGTAGTCTTGGCGCAGAGACTACGGGAACTGCGATAGTTCGGATCTCCATGTGGAATTTTTTTTTATTATGAAATTTTGGCCAGTATGGGACCAGTTCCCACCCAGCATCATGAGGAATTTGGGTAGCTACAATGAGTAGCGGCTCCAGGTTGAGAAAATCAGCTATAACGGTTGGGAGACCCGATGCACTGATCAAAAACATCCCTACAATGACCGGATGAACTTCTACCTCTGTGATTAACACATGTGGATGTAAGGCCGGCTGGTAGACCTGGGCCTTCTAGGCTTGTCGCGCCATGGAGTTAGTTAGTTTACCCACTCGATGACAGATACATGCAAGTGGGAAAAGTTTCTGTTTCAGATATTAATGGGGAGATTTTAAAGATTGTTGAGGAAAATCAGTAGAACTTTTAAGATAGGAAACTTAGAGTGCGGACGTATTTTAAGTTAAGGTTTCGGTTTTTTTAAATTTCTTTCTTACTCGTTTTATTTCGTTTACACTATTATTCCTTTTTGTTATACCTTTGTTAAGCTTTATCTTATTCACACATACAAACACAATACAGGACACACACCCAGACCCAAGGTGGAGATTTAAAATCCTCTACCCCGCAGGGAATCGAACCCGGGTCGCCGGAGTCGAAGGTAGGGACTCTACCGACTACACCACGGCGATGGACAAAAGGTAGATAAAATATTTGTTTTATTTATAACTATAATTTATTGATTGTGATGAAATGATAAAAATATGACTAGATATTCGTGTCGTTACAGACTGACTACACTGGTTATACAGAGGCAACCATCAGAATTGATATGACGCACAGTGGGGTATTTGCACTGAAAATGTGACCAAAATTCATTTTTTAACTAAATATAGTGTCCCGCGCCGTAGACGAGCGGTTAAGGTAGGAAGCCTTGGCGCAGAGCTACGGGACTTGCGCTGGTTCGAGTCTCCATGGGGGAAGACATTTTCTCATGGTATTTCGGCCAGTATGGGACCGGTGCCCACCCAGCATCGTGAGGCAATTGGGTAGCTACAATAAGTAGCGGCTCCAGTTTGAGGAACCAGCTATAACAGCTGGGGGACTCGACATGCCAACCACATGTCACCCCTACACTGGATGTTTATCATCTACCTCTGTGATTGACACATGTGGATGTGAAGGGCCAGCAGCCGGCTGGTAAAAGGGCAACCGCTGAAAAGTGGAAAGACCCTCAATCGGAACAAAATATAGTCATAGTTTTGCAACAGAGCTCCACCTATTGCAGTATTATCAGTCGGAAGTTATTTGCTAATGGTTGTTGTTTTAGCTAACAATGCCCTTGTAAAATCACTTCCATAAACAGTGCTCTGATTGCTGTAGAATTGGAGATAAACAAAGATTCTGCAATGAAGTAGGTTTCCAGGTAACTCCTGCATATTTTCTTATAATGAAAATATATAATGAAGACATACAATTTACGAAAATATAAGTCATTGAAAAGCTTGAAGTCCATTTAGGTTGATTTGATGTTGGAAACACACACTTTAGTAAATTTATTATATTATAAAACTCTATTAAGTGGTCGTATATAAAAAAAACTCCAAGCGCGACAGGTCTAGAAGGCCCTTGGCCTACCAGCCGGCTGCTGGCCTCACATCCACATGAGTTAATCACAGACGTAGACGATCATCTAACCAGTGTAGGGGTGACATGTGGTCAGCATGTTGGGTCCCACGGCCGTTATAGCTGGTCTTCTAAACCTGGAGTCGCTACTTATTGTAGCTACCTAAATGCCTCACGATGCTGGGTGGGCACCGGTCCCATACTGGTCGAAATTTTATGAGAAAATTTCTTCCCCTATGGAGACCCGAACCAGTGCAAGTCCCGTAGCTCTGCGCCAAAGGCTTCTTGCCTTAACCACTCTAAACTAAATAATATTTATCGATGAAGATATTCCATAGAAATATAGCCGAAACTTTTCACAACTTTAATTATATATATATATATATATATATAGGCCTATATATATATATAATCCCGTCCAGGCATTTATTTTTCTTATCATACCATATATATAGGCCTATATATGCATCTCTTTCACTAACAAGTATTTAAAAATTGCGAAAACTGTATTTATTATTGGAATTCCATTCCAGGATCTTCCGATGTCATATATATATATATATATATATATATATATATATATATATATATATGTGTGAAGAAATTATATTTTCAGTACATTTAAGTTTCCTATCAAGGCAGAGTTAATATTTTAGAACATCCAAAGAAAAATCTGCGAGGTCGGAACAAAAACTCTGGACATATAGAATGTTAGGCAAGCTAACTATTAGGCTTACTAGAGAAGGAGTTCGGTGTTGATTAAACGTGTTGAAAATCCCCCTTTCATTAAACGCTAAATAATTATTGAATTGTTCTTGTTATAGGGTAGCCAAAAGAAGTAGTAGGCCTAGTAGTTGTTTGTGGTGGTTGAAGGAAACAAAACTCATTCAATACTGATAGCCACCCGTCCTAATCAGAAGTGAATAGTGACCACTACAATTAAAACTCACACGCACACACAAACACACACACACATTATATATATATATATATATAATCTTCTTTTTCTTCACTTCCTGGTTTAGGCAAGAGTTGCCTGTTCCGTCTTCACTAATAGATCTAAGACCATCTCTTCCGAGGACGTCCGACATCTCTTCTTCCTCTTGGAAAATAATGGAAGATTTTATTTGGTAATCTACTTTCTTCCATTCTTTCTACATGTTCTTCCCACTGTATCTTGTTGTTCAATATCTTTTCTTTTATGGAGTAGATCTGCAGTTCTTCACGGATATCCTCGTTTCTTATCTGGTCCATTCTCGTGCAGTCTTATATATATATTATATATATATATATATATATATATATATATATATATATATATATATATATATTATAATTAAATTTTTGACATTGAGCAATGCCAGCTTAATATGACATGATAAGAAATATAAATGCCTGGACGGGATTTGAACCCGGACCTCTGAATTGGTACTTCAGCGTACTATCCATTACACCATCGGGCAAATCTAATATAAACATTTATTTCTCTTAAATATATATTCTCCATTATTATAAAGAGTCACTGCTATAAAGTAAAAATATTCTTTAATTTGCTTACCTGTAACAGTAGCTAGCTACCAGGTGGCAGTGAAGATCGAGTTATCACTACATCTCGTAATAATGGAGAATATATATTTAAGAGAAATAAATGTTTGTATTAGATTTGTCCGGTGGTGTAATGGATAGCACGCTGAAGTACCAATTCAGAGGTCCGGGTTCAAATCCCGTCCAGGCATTTATATTTTCTTATCATGTCATGTATATATATAAGTTATATACACAATTTAGTATGTTAATAAATGATGTTACATAACCATTCAGCAGGTCATTTGTGTTACAATTAAATACTGGTCATAAAATTGCCATAATTTTCCTATGACGTTTCTTACTTTAGACTTTATGTTCTTTTATTACGTTGCATACCCTATTCCTATTATGGCCGGAAAATAGGTATAGGCGTATTATTTATTCTGTGCAAAATATTTTTAATAGCAAAATCATATCGCGCTCAACCAAAATCAGAATCTACAAAACCCCAATCAAGAAAATATTGAGATATGTGGGTGTGAAATCTGGACCTGAACCCAGTCAGTAGAGGAAATGTTATCAATTTTTGAAAATAAGTTATTAAGGAGAGTAACTTAGAGAGTTAGGGAGCGATAAAGGAATGATAAGTCTGACGCATCAGATGGAATAAGGTACTACAATATCTTTGCAAATAGCTACGAAAAAAGTTCCCTTTCAGTATTTACTATAAGCAGATAGTTTAAGTTATTTTATATTTAATGTAATAATGGATGAATTCATAAGAGCAACAACTTAATGATGTGCTGCTATTATATGAATATGCGAATAATTTACAAAAGCAGCTAGAGGTTTATAAGTGATAAATGCCAAATAATATAATATACAAATATCACCAGAAAAAAAAAAACAAATCTCTTAGGCTAGACTAAATAATCTCTTATATGTAAACTAGCACTTAAGTAGATCTAATATAGAGGAAGTATGAGCTCCAATTACTTACGTATTAATGTTACAGCAATAATAAATAACTTAATTACAGAAGTTAAAGCACAAGTAAGAAAACGTCGATTATATCTGAAACATTAAGGAACATAGGCTATATATATATATATATATATATATATATATATATATATATATATATATCCATCCACAGTAATTCTGCCTGAAGGCAGGTCCTTTACTACAATCATAGCATTTTCATGCTATGCTTGCAGCTTTACTAGGGAATTGTAGGCGGGTGTAGGCTTCCCGTATGCTTTTCACCAACACCGCGTTTAATGATGATGGTGATAGATAACTGATGAGGGACCATATGATTATCGGGGACCGTTTAGGGGTCACTTACAAAATATTTTCCCATGACCTTAATTTCTTACAGGTGAGGAAAACCCCCGATAAAAACCTCACCCAGAAAAACTGCCCCGACCGGGGTGATCGAATCTCCGGGTCCGCTGCGTGAGCTAATACCGCACGCTTACCATCTAGAACCACATCGGTTTGACTATATATATAGTATATATATATATATATATAAGTAAAACCCCGAATTTATAAATCTTGTCATATTAGTGATGATGTGCAGCTGTAATAAGAGGTCAGACCAAGACAAAAATAACATCTTGTTTGAACAAATGAAATTAAAATACTCGTATTAAGATTAATATAAATATTAATAAAAAAAACTATTAAGATTAATGTATTATATAAGAGTGATGAAGAAATAAGGAGTATATCTGGGATTACTGATGTTACGAGATGTGAAGGAAAAAAATAAAATAATAGAAATACCATGTCAATAGAATGGATGAAGATGGCGACGAATTTTAAACCATATCAATAGAATGGATGAAGATCTGCGGTGAATTTTAAACTAGACACACCAAGACCAGTTGGCAGAGCGCAAACACAATGGGAACGGAGTTAATCATCAATAGAAAAAAAAGACAATTGAAACATATATGGCATTGCCCTAAATTAAGAAGAAGAAAAACAAGAAAAGGATAAATACTTATATGTAATTAAGGACATTAATAACAGACACCTCAGAACCAACAAAGAATGACAGAAAATAAAATTTCGATCAAAATATTACTTACTTACTCTTACTCACTGGCACTATCGAACCCGTAAGTTCATGGCCGCGCGGACATAAGCTCTCCATACATCCCTATCCTGAGCTAATGCTTTCCAATCATTCCCTGTATAATCTACTTACCTCAAATCATAGTTAATGTTATTCTCCCACCTCATTCTCGGTCTACCAACTGGACATTTTCCCTCTGGCTTTCCTACAAGAAGCTTCCATGCACGTCTTTCATTCCTCATACGTGCAACATGTCCTGTCCATCGCAGTCTGCGAGACTTAACTGTTCTTATTATATCTGGCTTCCTATAAAGACCATGTAGTTCATTGTTATGAAGTCTTCTCCATTCACCTGTCTGTTCATCTCTCTTTGGTCCAAAAATTTTCCTGAGAACTTTATTCTCAAAAACTCATAATCTCATTTCCTCCCTTAAAGTAAGAGTCCATGTTTCGCATCCATATAATATAACTGGTAGAATGCTAATAGTTTTATATATTTTCAGTTTAACGTTTTTTGAAAGGAGTTGGGACATCAAAAGTCTCTGCAATGCATAATAGCATGCATTTCCAGAATTGAGCCTATGTTTAATTTCTTTGTGCATCTCATTCCTATTTGTTATATTTCTATATTCAATTTTATTGCATTTTTTCCTCATTTTTTTTTGAAATTATTTTAGACCTAGTCTTATTTTTTAATTTTCTTCTTAGACTTTCAGGTTATAAATAGGTTACCTGCACTTTATTTTTAATAATTTGCTTAGACATAAGTTGTGTAGATTCCTAATAGGCCTATATAGATAAAGAGTAGGCCTATACGTAAATTTATAGTTAAATTAAGTTGATATTATTAGGTTAACAACAATCATTTCATAATATTAAGTTCAAATATTCATAAAACTAACAAGATCAATTATGTTAATTGAATAATCATTTTAGTCTTAACGCTATAGTTTCCATTTAAATATAGATCTAATTGGAGATAAATTTTACGTTTAACTTTATGACTGAATATCACTTATCTGGAAGGGGATGGAGTGTCTTCTCTTTAATATTTTCCTTCATCGGGGAATCATTCATATTCTATCATGTGTTTTCTAATATCTCATCTACTTCCTTCGTTACAAGTAACAAGTAATATAATATTACTGGTATTTCTTTAATGGCCTACACATCCCCAAAGAGAGAAATTGGCGTTAATCAAGTGATTCTCCGATTTATTCATAAATCTATGCATAAATATAGAAATGTTTACACTACCAAAATAATATTTCTTGAACATAGACCTACACGTATAGAAAGTCGGATTGAGTACTTCCTGAGACACTGTTTTATTATCTCACAGTTGAGTGAAAGTTTGGAGATGAAAGAATGATGGCGTTCCTTCCTGCAGTAAACTTTTGAATTGTCACCATTTCGTGTAGGGACTAAGCGATTGATACAATAGGTAAATATTTAAAGGTTCTCTATACAGAAAGGTTTTTATGTGATGTGTAGGACTAATCCACCTCTGTACATTATACATAGGTCTATAGGCTTATATAATGTCCCGTGCCGTAATCGAGTGGTTTAAAACATGATGCCTTGCTGTAAAGCTACGGCATTTGCGCTGCTTCGATTCCTTATGGGGAAAAAATTCTCATGGAATTTCGGCCAGTATGAGAAGCAGTGCCCATCCAGCGTCATGAGGAATTTGGGTAGCTACAATAATGACTCCAGATTGAGAAAACCGTAACACTAAGAAATTGGGACTGGAAGTAAATATCAATAAAACTAAATATAGAAATGCATTATATAATGGAAATGGACATCTAATAACAAATGAGGGAAATTTTGAGGAAGTGGCTGAATTCAAATACCTACGAACAGTAATCACAAATAGGAATGAGATGCACAAAGAAATAAAACATAGGCTCAATTCTGGAAATGCGTGCTATTATACATTACAGAGACTCCTTTCAAAAAAGTCTCGTTATAGGCCTATTAGGGCCTATATGGATGCGAAACATAGACTCTTACTCTAAGGGAGGAAAGGAGATTACGAATATTTGAGAATAAAGTTCTTAGGAAAATTTTTGGACCAAAGAGAGATGAACAGACAGGTGAATGGAGAAGACTACATAACAATGAATTACATGGTCTTTATAGGAAGCCAGATATAAAGAGAACAGTTAGGTCTCGTAGACTGCGATGGGCAGGACATGTGCCACGAATGGGGAGTGAAAGACGCGCATGGAAGCTTCTTGTAGGAAAACCAGAGGGAAAACGCCCAGTTGGTAGATCAAGAATGGGGTGGGAGAATAACATTAACTATGATTTGAGGGAAGTAGATTATACAGAGAATGATTGGAAAACGTGGGCTCAGGATAGGGATGTATGGAGAGCTTATGTCCGCGCGGCCATGAATCTACGAGTTCGATAGTGCCAGTGAGTTAGTTTGAGTTAGTTAGATTGAGGAAACCAGCTATAACGACTTGGGACACGATATGCTGACCATATGTTCCCCGTATTCTGGCTAGATAATCGTCTACCTCTATAGATGACAATTGGATATGAACCCAGCAGTCGGTTGATAAGCCGAGGGCTTCTAGAGACCTATCGCGAAAACACACACACCACACATATATATGACATAAGAAACATAAATGCTCGGACAGGACTTGAACCTCTGGATTTATATCCCAGTGCACTACCGATTACTCTATCGAGCAAGTCTAGTACAAACATTCATTTTTCTTAGACCTATATATATTCTCATTGTTTACTAGATGTAGTGGGAACTCGATCTCCACTGCCACCTGGTAGCTCCTATGACAAGTAAGCAAATTAAAGAGAATATTTTTACTTTATAGCAGTGACGCTTTATTGATGTTATAATTAAATTTTTGACATTGAGCAATGCAAGCTTAATATGACACGATAAGAAAAATAAATGCTTGGACGGGACTTGAACCCGGATCTCTGGATTTATATGCCAGTGCGCTACCGATTACGCAACCGAGCAAGTCTAGTACAAACATTCATTTTTCTTATACATATTCTCATTCTTATATATATATATATATATATATATATATATATATATGTATATATATATATAGCCTATATAGGCCTAGGCTTATATTAAAATCATTCAGAAGTTTATTCATGCTTCATTTTAATAATCATGGCGAGAATTAGTTTAATTTTGATTTTTCCACAATACATAGGAGATGTGAAATGACCAACTATTTTCTTTAGAATTTTTCATTCGAAAAAGTAGGTTCTAGTGGCCTACACATTAACATTTCTCCTTTCATAATAGGCCTATTTAAAAAAACCCATTTCATCTAGTCTCATGAACTGCGATAGGTTAGGCATAGGGTACAAATGAGAAATGAAAGAGAAACATGAAACTTCTTGTAGGAAAATCAGAGGAAAACCGCTCAGTAGATAGGCCAAGAAGCGGGAAAATACAATTTATCCATGATCTGAGGAGATTAATTGTATGACTGGGAGATGTACTCCTTTGCCAACCAGCTGGCTGCTGGCCTCACATTCACATGTGTTAATCACAGAGGTGGACGTTTATAGGCATGACTTACGGGAAGCAAGTCTGGTCCTATAGTCGTGATAACTAGTTTTCTCAACCAGGAGCCGTTACTTATTTTAGCTTCTCAAATATCTCACGATCCCATAACTAACTAATTCATTGGCACATCGAACTGATAGGTTCATGGCCGCGCGGACATAAGCTCTCCATGCATCCCTATCCTGAGCTATTATTTTCCAGTCATCCCCTGTGTAATCTAGTTCCCTCAAATCATGGTTAATGTTATTCTCTCATATCATTCTCGACCAACCTACTGGACGCTTTCTCTCTTTCCTACAAGGAATTTCCAAGCCCCTCTTTCATTCCCCATTTGTTCTATACACCCTGCCCATCGCAGTCCACGAGACTTAATTGTTCTTATAATATCCAGTTTCTCATAAAGATCATGTAGTTAGATACTCTTCTTCATTCGGCTGTCTGTTTATCTCCCTTTGGTCCAAAAATGTTCCTTAGAACTTTATCCTCAAATACTCATAATTTTTTCTCTTCCCTTAAAGTGCAAGTACGTGTTTCGCTTCCATATAATATAACTGGGAGAATAAGAGTTTTATGTATTTTCAGTCTGGCAAATTCCTACCAGGGATATGTAAAGAATTTTAAGTAGGCCTACAGAAATGGATGTTTTAAGAAGATCGGCTGGAAAATCTAGAATGGATAGAATACGAAATAAAGAAATAAGGGAAATAATGAGTGTACTACAGGAGCCGGACATCATAGACATTATAGAAAAGAAAAGATTGTAGTTGTATGGCCATGTCAAAAGAATGCCAGAGCAAAGATTACCTAATATTGTTATGGAATGGATCCCAATAGAAAGGAGGAAGGGAGGAAGACCGAAGAAAAAACTTGGATAGAAGGGGTACAAGCAGCTATGAATATCAGAGGATTGGAGGAAGATCAATGGATGGACAGAGAGGAATGGCGTTTGGTTTCCGGATGACGGCGGCAGCTGCGATGATACCGGATGATGATGCTGATGATATATTTTCAATTTATGTTTTAAAGAGAGAGAGAGAGAGAGAGGGAGAGAGGGGTAGAGGGAGGAGCGGGGGAGAGA